>CM035788.1:18096849-18116849 GCA_020466265.1 Siphamia tubifer | reverse complement strand
TTAAGCGGATTTGTCTCAGTACTTTTTATGTTTTGTGGCTCGGCTTGTTCAGCTGAGGAGAAGGACAACATCCCTGTGTTGTTCATGAGAGGACTCTTAACTAGGCTTCTCTGTCTATTTCTTGCTCTCTGTGTTCTTTCCCCTACAACTTCCTTTCCAATATTGACTTATTTTCATTCTTCATCTACTATTAGATGAAGAGCTCTACCAACTGAGCGGCTGTGGTTCAGTTGGTAGAGCGGGTCGTCCAATGACTGAAGGGTTGGTTGTTCGCGTCCTGGCTCTGGCTTGGGCCTTGGGTAAGACATTGAACCCTTAAGTTAGGCTCCCAGTAGGTCTGGCAGAACCTTAGAAACCTACTGGTGTGTGTGTGTGTGTGCGCGCGTGTGTGTGTGAATCTGGTGAATGTGAGGCTAATGTGAAAGTGCTTTGAGCGTCATGAAGGTGGAAAAGCTATATAAGTGCAGTTCAATTACCATATAACACTTTATCCAGGACCATGCTTCACCATGCTCATGCTCTCTTACCTGTGAAGCTGACATTAAGGATGTAGTCCCTGTAGAGTCTTCGGCCATCCAAGGCCTTCATACTGTCACACAGCTTGGTGGTGTTAAAACACAAGCTCCGTTGCATATTATGGAGAGCATAAGCCATGGCATACACTGCGTTCACCACAAACATGATCTTGGACTCGGGTTCAAAGTTATTCTTGTCCATTGACAAGTCCTTGTCACATGGTGGGAGAGGTGTCTCTCCCAGTCCTACACCTCCACCTCCTCCACCACTCAACAAGCACTGAAATCGTTGTTCCCAGAACTCCCTGAACCAGGGATTCCGATGGTTTTTTATTGGGTTTAAGTTAAGAAAGTACTGGTTGAAGTCTGGCACATGATTGGCTGCTAGCTCAAGTGTGATGGCTCCTTCGGCAGTGACCTCATTTCCCTTGACAATGCTCTCCTGTGCACCCCAGCCATCACTTGCCACCCAGATAAAGGAGGTGTTAAGTCTAGCTGCTGCAGCCAACAGCTCTCTGGCATCATCGCTGCGTAGAAACAGCACAGCCACACGGGCGTTAGGCTTCTGGAGGAGCTGACGAATCACAGCTTCGTAAGACTTCTTAGCATTAGAACGTCCCACCTGGACAGAAAATAAGAGTTTAAAATCAATTACAAATGAACAGAAATCTTTATACGACACAAATTCTGACTAGACTTACAGATAGTTATTACTTGTGAATAACAGTCAGTCATATAAAGAAACAGTCCTGCAGGCTCATATGAACATGCATCTCCAGAGCAAAGAAGATGAAAAATGTGACTGTGGAAGTACCCAGTATGAGTTTTTGGAGATAAGCTTTCATTTTCTGGTTCACAACAGATAACACCACTGTAATATAAACCCCATTTGTGTTAGATAAGACACTGAGACAAACTTTTAAAAGCACAGAAATTTAATACCCCATTCATTGTTATTGGTGCAGCATCAGGTGATACATCAGTGTGACACTGCAGATTAAAGTTTTTGCTATTTGCTATCTGGCTTAAAATAATGCTTGCTTATATGCAGTTGGGATGCAAACCTTCATGTTGTTATATATTCTTATACATTTTGTTTCATGCTTTACCTTCTCTGAAGTAGCAATGCATATGTTCCTCATCCGGGCCTCTTGTTCAAAGGCTTCTATACCGGTTTCTCCATAATCCCCCTCTGATGCCACAGTTGACACATATGTCCAGTTAAAGAAGCGAAGGATCTCAGCCATGGCTTTGGCCTGGTAGAAATCAGGGGGCACGGTACGGGCAAAGTAATCATAGCGGGTCTTGTCACTTAGTTTGGCGCTGGTGGACGCATAGCTTATCTGAGGGATCTGAAAGAGCCTGAGAAGATTGGCTACCTGGAATGAGAGATACAGTAATGTGAGAAATGAGACTCTTGTATTGTTAACCTGACAAAACATAACATGATTAACTGTAACAGATGTTTCTGTCTGGTTCCTTTAAGGCCCTGTTAAGTGACAAGGTAATACTTGCATTTTCAAAGAAGACCAACATTTTTGTAAGAAGATGTCTGTTTATAATCATGCAAAAATGTTTTCTTCATTAATTGAAAATGATGTGTTAGTTGACTGCGTGTGAATCTAGCATTAACCGATTTTGATTACAAAATTAGTCAATGTGATGTGATATGTGAAATAAAATAAAATGCAAAGCTTGTGAATATTAAAGCATGCTTTATCAACCTCAAAAATGTTTATGTATTTATTCAGTCCATTTGCATCCCTGATTTATTTTATGTAAAGTGATATCAATAAGAGTTGATTCCATTAATGGTATGCGTATTGAAAGCACATGGCACTGGACAAGTCTGTGGTGTGTAAATGTGTGAAACTCAAGACCTGAAGCACTCAAACAGCCACTTGTAGTGTTTACAAGGAAAATGTGGCAATGACAGAACCAATTACCGTACAATTAATTTAGTGGGACACTTGAAAGAAGTGAACCAGCGCACACAAATGGCAGAAAACACAATTGTACTCAGAAGAAGAATGAGGGGAGGTCCATATGCAGAGAACAAAAACAAAATGAAGCACAAAAACAATTGATTTTTGAATGTATTAGATGGGATGATGTTTGAAAGATAAGAATGAAGGCTGAATAAACTGACATGCTACCATTAAGGTTCACTTTCGGATATGTGTATAAGATACTGCTAAAAGGTTTCCACCATTCAACACAATTAGATTTACAGAATATATTAGTTTAGCTGTGAGTAAATGGCATAGATGTCTGATTTGTATTGGTCACTGAGATTTAAACTCCTGGACCGCTAGGGAAAAAGATACTAAAACATGTCTAGTCTAAAACTCTTCTTTATACACACTGTTCAGAAAAATCCTACGATAAACGCTGAGAGGTATATTGCATGAAAATTATTAGTGAGCAGAAAAAAAGTAATGCCTGAGTTATGTCAAAACATATTAAACACACTTATCAAGTACAATGAAGTAATTTGACAACAGCTATTAACTGCAGCAAGAGGTCATGTGAGTGTTTTTCCTTTGACTGGTTGCCAGCCTGTTAAGTATTAGAGGCAGAGCTGTGTACATCTTTAGTTAAGCAAGTAATCACAAAATGAACATAAAACCACAAAAAGCTACTGGGATGATCCTTAATTATTGTATTTTTTCCCAGTGTATTCGTTTTGTGGGATTTGCTTTGTTCATTATGTGATTACTGAAAAGTAACTGACAATAAAAGTCTAAGTATACACTGTACTATACACACAAAGGGTTACGCACACACACAAGCCAGAAGTTCAATAAATCACTAACTCATGCATTAGTGATGGACATCATCTGGGGTCTAATGATGTCCATATAATATTCCCTTTTACTGTTGATCAAGGTTTGGTCATGCTCTCTTCGTTATAATTTTAGTCACAGACACCGACACAAACAGTGAAAATATAATTGCTGTGCATACTCATGCACACAAAGACATGTAAACATGCTCAATCAAACACACACACACGCACACACTCACGCACATAAACACAAACTACACAGCCATTCTGTTCTTGCCTCAGTATAATCCTTTTAGAGCGCATCACTCTAGGCTTTTCTATATTTCATTCATAGCTCGGTTGATGAGCTGTTTTGACAACATGTCTGAATCTCATTAGACTAATAGTGTAGACGATTATAAAACACACTGACATACATACACTCAAGCACACACGGACAGGTTGACATGCGTGCAAACACCTGTGCGGACGTACTCATGCGCACACGGCTACTTATAGTACTTCAGTCAGGTTTTATGCTTTTAAGATGGCAGTTGACTTAAATGTCAGGAAAGGTCACACTGCAAAAAGTAACCGCATTGCTCCATTACCTGCCCCTGAACAATGACCAAAGCTAGCTATGAGGACTGTCTGTGGGGACTTGGACAGTTTACTCTGTTAGTGAAAGCTGCTCCTTTCCAATGTGTAAGAGAGTAAAAGGGGATGTACTGAAGGAATGGGCTGAATATGAGAGAAGAGTAGAAAAAAATGAAAGGGAAGGAAGAAAAAATTGGTGCAGTGGAGGGGTGCTGTGTGTTTTCTGCTTGGAATGCAAGTCACACACACTCACACAGACACACAGAAAGACACACACGCACATATACACATGTGTATGAATGGAGAAAAAGAAATGATACCAGCTATGTAAATGCCTTCGGGGCATTGGAATTTAGTTGTGCATGGTTAAACATAAAATAATTCCCTATTACTTCATTTAGTAGCAACAGACAGACTGGCCAAGTATAGAGGCATGAAGGGGTAGCTGGATTAGCTTCACTGGCATGACATCAGAAGGCAGAGCACACTTCAGGTCTCATAAACAGACCTGCCCTCAGAAAAGACAGGTAAAAACAACAGCAACAAAGGCCAACAAGAAGGAGCTACAACAAAATAAGGGATAATTATGTGTGATGAAGGACAAGAGACAAAGCAGATGTGTTAACAATGGCTGCCCCAGGAAAGAGGAGGAGGAGAAGAAGGGGGCTGAGGTCAGCATATACTGAACTCTCCCCAAATAGCCAGGAGGGGTGCCTCTGAATGCATATAAAAAAGAAGAAAAAAAAATAGAGAGGCAGTGATGAGAAGGCAAAGAGCAAAGATTTAAGGGAATGAAAAAAAGAAACGTACTTAAAATGGGAGAGAGAGAAAGAAAGAGAGGGTGAGAAAGAGAAGACAGAGAGACAGTTGCAGAGATTAGGGATTTAAGGACTGATAGGAGGAGGCTTTTGTGCAGTCACAGAGGAGTAAGGGAGAAGGAGGTTTTATGCTAAACTATGCAAATGACCCAGCTCTGTGACAAGAGCTACATGAGCTTGGGAAACACAAGAACACGCCAACTGCAACTTGATTCACAGAAACAAGTACACAAAAATACTCATGTGGTTAAATACACGCTTGCACATGTGGTCACTTGAAACAACTGGTGAGAAACAGTAAATTTAGAGGTGAAAAGTGAAATTATGCTGAAATATTTGGGTAAATATTGTATTACCTGTATAGAGACGCTGCTGAAGGACCCTCCTATGACACCAGCGATTGCGAGTGGGCTGTCATCTTGCAAAGCATAAGATCCATCAGGACAGATGAACTCTGTGTCGTCCACTTTAGTGAGAGAGGCTCTCACAAACTCCAGAGCCTGGTCAACATAGCCACACATTATAGATTTTTTTTGTTATATATATATACAGTTCTATGCATCTCACTAGATCCCATATGGTCTTTATTATCTATTCATTCTCACTCTACATTATCTGGTGAAACACTGAATGTTTAATGCTCTTTGTTGAAATATGTAAATAAGCACACACACACACACACACACACACACGCACACACACACACATATATAAATAAATAAATAAATATATATATATATATATATATATATATATATATATATATATATATATATAATGTTTTTTTTTTTTGCTATTTTTCTTTTAATATTGTTGGTTTCCTATCTTTTTGAAGGAACTATAAAAGCATATTTACACCCGGGATTCTTAAATGCTTTCAGTACAACGTCCACAAGCAAATTAACTCCACTGGGCTTAAGGAACATTGTAATATATTGCCGGTCTGTGGACCAACAACAAATGAACCTGCAACCCATTTAGGATACCAAAACATCAAGGAAGCCAAGGTTTATATAATCAGTCAAAGAGCTTATTGTATAAGATCACTAGATGCATCATCCTTAAATGGCTCCGCAATAAAATATAATTCTTTTTTTGAAGATAACAATGCTCGAGGGAAAGTGCTGTCTTTTTTTATATATACCCGGCTCATTTCCCTCATTGCAAATAGCTTCAATCTCTGTTTCTCATCAAGGATTTGCTGTTATCGTTTCAGATCCATTACCTGAATATTACCTTTTAATGGCACCTTACACTATTACTCCCACTAAAATGGACACATTGCTGGTTTTACTTTCTGATACCTCAACTTATTTTGCTACTTTTTAAATATAGAATGTAGGATGCGTGTAAGTTGCCCAGCAGCACAAAAGAACAGGCATCTTATTAAATAAAATGTATCTCAACTGTAGAATGTCTAAAAATCTGTATCTGCTCTAAAACTGAACACACTGCAATGAAAAGTAAAAGGAGGCTGTACAGATAGAACTGAAGTAGTATTAATATGGCTTGTGTCCTTGCTGAAATATATGGAATTTATTTGGGAAAGTAGTGAAAAAGGGTATTATTACTACATTCAAATATTTGATCTGGATAATATAATCTAAATAATAAAACAGCATAGTTTTGTATCGTGACCATGCCCACCCACCTGCTCTAGTGCATAGGTGTCTCTGGAGCAGGTATCCAGGATGTGGACCCCGAGGGAGACCCCAGGCAGCAAAGTGTTGTCCATATTTATTCTGTCTATTGCAAACAGCATGGCCTCCAGCCGCTGAATGCCTCTATCCTCATTCACCCGACCACACTCCTCCATCCCAGCACCCTTCTCATGCACTGGAAACAAGCCACCGAGCACCAGGTCACCCTCGATGCGGATCTCACGGCGAGACTGAGGCGGGTCTCCCACAGAGAGCAAGACACCTCGAATCATCATAACCAATACTAGAGCGGGAATGCCGACCACCATGGTGGGCTCAGAGAGGTATAGGGCTGTCAAAATGTGAGGGTAGGTTTGACGGAGAGTGAAAGAGAGGGAGGTGGGGGGCTGAGGGTGGAGGTTAGGGGTAAGGGGTTACGGGTAAGGTGTGCAGAGTGCAGTAGGGTTGAGCCTTGTGAGTGAAGCAATGGGCGCGGGTGCTTGGGTCGGTTGGGGGCCCATGAAACGGTCAGGGATAGCAGAACTGGTCCACACATGGAGGGGCACACCATCTGGACATCAGTCCTAGATGGAAGGAAGAGGAGAGAGAAGGAATGCCAAGTCAATGCACATGACAGGCGGGAAAATCTCAATGGTTGAAATATTTTATGTTAAGGGTTAGTATAAAGTATAAGTACAGCAGAGAAGACCTTCGGCAGAGTTTGGGGACACTGTTAACAAGAGCTCAAAGTCATTTCTGCTTCACAGCTCAAGCCAGGCCATGACTAACAAGGATATGGAATTGTTTTTCTTCCCCACTGTTCTCCAATCCCCCCCATTCCCTTCTCTTACATCACCCTGTAAACTTTCTCTTTTTGATGTGCTCGGGTATGTGTGGGTTTGCCCCTGGTTGTATCAGGATAAGCCAGCTTAGATGGCTGGTTGATACATGAGCCCACCCTTCTCATGCCACCGATCAGAAAAGCTTCTCTAATCTGATCTCTGTTCCAACGATTCTCTGCTTGCCCATGAGTTTATACAAGTATGTGTGTGAGTGTGTGTTATCAGATGTATTACTCCCCCTTTCCCTGGCATAATTACAGTGTGAGGACTGAATGCATTTTACCATGAAAGAAGCTAAATTACAACAGTGGGGCCAACAACAGCTGACGCTGCTTATCATAGCTTATAACTCAATTAAATCACTTTCTGCTTTGACAGTTACATTTGCTAACATCCACTTTTCACACTGACAACATTTAATAAGTCGCTGGATGGGATAAAGTATCTGATTTCACTGATTTTACATCTTAAAGTCAATGTAGGAGTCACAGTACTAGTTAGGCTGTAACAAAGCTGCTAATGTCATCCGTGGCTCTAGTTTGCAGATTCACATTAAGCTCATTGTAATTTAAATGTAACAAAAACCTGTTAGAGGAAAAAAAATGTCACAATTTTTGTCATCCTCTTTTCTCCTATCTGTGTTACTGTTTGCCTCGCTATGAGAAAGAACAGCCTCTCAGCCCTGACAACACCCTGAAAATGGCAGGTTTTGTAGGGATTTGTTTTGTGTACTGTACCTTGCACACATGTCTCACTTACACAACTTCTCTCTTGACACTGTTTTGTAAATGCACATCATCCCATGCTCAGTGCTGCTCGATAACTTGCCAAACAACCTGGGCATGTTTTACCCTAATTCCAGAAGGATGCCTACCTACAACACAGGCACAGGGCTAAAGGAAATATTGGATTAGTCCAGCTATATGAGACTAAAAGTAGACTCTCAACCAAGGTTTCTATTGGAAAACTTAAATATCTCAGTTTGATGCATCAACTGTGACCAGTCTTATAAAGCACCTAAAGGTGGGCACACACATGTGAACACTTGTGGGTTGATTATGACTGTAATTTGGGCATCATGACTCATTGGAAATAACTGGATCAAATGGGGCTCAGTTTGTGTTCTCACTTGGCAGACAGAGTTGCGTGCTGTACACTGTGCATTAATTCCAATCTTTAGTTATTAGAATAAGATGTGATCAGTTTTTCTTATCAAGATGCATTCAAGCATCATTCTGACTGACATTAAAAGAACACATCAGTGTTGTAGTACAGTAGAAACAACAGATATGGTGACAATAAACCTGGTATCCGCCAACAACAAAGCACAATAGGCAATAATACTACACAGTGTATTAACCCATAAAGATCCAGTACTACTTTTGTGACAGTTCCAAAATATGTTTTCCTCTATATTTAACTGACATTGGGTGATTCATTACAATTCATTATGATATTATCCTTTGTATTTGATATTTTTTCAGTGAACACCAGGTGTTGTCTTATATTTCATTCACTAATCAGGTCAATGTCAATGTGAGTTATTATATTAACAAAAGGGAAAACTAAAGAAAAAGTAACTTTTACAGCAAAATACGTCATTAACTGAAAATAAACCAAGTGTATCCACTGTTATTGATCCAACTCCAACCCACAGTTTTACTGATGAATCAATGTTGTAGAAGATGATGGCGTTTCCTCTTAATATCAAAATGAGTCATATTTGAAGACCATGAAAAGATGACGAACTACATTTTGCACCAATGAATCAGAGGTTATTCTGACTGTTTGGGTCTTCATGGGTTAAAGTTGCAGTGTTTGAAAAAAATCCATCACTACTAGTACTATTCCAGTGGTGTGAAAGGATACAAGACTTCTGTTTCTATTCCTTTCATGAGTTTTTAGGTTGTACAAAATCTACCCCTTGACACAGGATGTTAACCACATACCATTTATTTAACCCACATGCCTGCAGAAAAATAGGTTAAGATATGATTGACAGCTATAATTCCAGGTCATGACTTTACAGATTCCATAAACTGTGATCTGGACATAGTTCTGCAGCTTAACTCTTTTATAACAATTTGAAACACTGTTAAGTCCTTTTATATTTAATGTTTTGATTCAACAAAGAGGCAGGAGCTGCAAAAGTGCAGTGTGAATTTTGGAATTCTGACATTTTCCACTATGATTATGGCTCCTGCGGCTTTAATGTTTGACACTGTATTGGAGAGGTGTGTAGCTAACAATCCTGTCAAGGGACAATTTCAGTCTCCGGATGTTATGAGTCGTGCATGTGTAGAAGCATTTATCTCTGTTGGCCATCTTTTATGACTCGCTATGGCAGCCATGCTAGGACAATTGTTGGCATAGAACTGCGATAACCCTCCACTGCTCAGTTTCACCCAGATTTAGATCAAAACATTTGTCAGTCGGAAAAAGCTTCAAGCTGTGAAACAAACCACAAGTAGACTTACGTATTGACTTTCAAAGTCACTTTTGATCACTAGAAAGATGCTCCTTCAAGGTTTGACTCAAACAACAGAGATCTTTCGTAGCAAGGTTGCCGTAGAAACCCATCCAGCATGTCCGTGTGGGCCCCAAAAGGTTAACATTTGGGCTGCATATAAAGGTCCCATATGGGTTTGTCCATGGTTTCCATGGTGACCCCACATGTGTTTGCCCATATCAGAATCAGAATCAAAATCTCCCTATTGTCACTGAACCAAGTACAATGAAATTGAAGTGGGGGTCTCAAGGTTCAGTGCAAGAACAGACAACAAATATCAGTAAAATAACAACAAATATCAGTAAAAGGCACAGCTTTTTACATGATAAATAAAAAGTATAGCAAACTAAGTTATTTGTAAAACATAACATTTAAGTAATGCAAATAAGATGAGAAATGCAAATAACATAAAAGATAAATATCTGTGTGTGAAAAATAAATATGATATATTAAGATGTGTGATTCTAATTCTGAAATGGGCAAACACATGTGGGGCCACCATGGAAACTGTGGGCAAAAACACATGGGGCCCTTATATGCAGCCCAAATGTAACCCTTCTGGGGCTGGATGTGAAGTTGTAAAAAAAAAATGTCCGACAGAGATAAATGCTTCTACACCTGTGGAAATCACATCGTCCAGAGACTCAAATCATGCCTTGATAAATGCTCCGTCCAGGACAGATAGCAAAGTTTACACATTTTAATGTTGATAAATAAATAAAATAACTACAACTGCAAAGGCTTTGAATGCACCAGGTAGGTAATGACAGTGGCTTTTTTGATCTAGTATTAATTATGAATGTGTTCATACTACCATGCTGTTGGCGTCATAGATTCTGTACACATAGAATGACTGTGCCATGTCTGGGTCATATGACCATGTTGATTTTCAGACAGATGTGTGTGTGTGTGTGTGTATGTGTGTTGGGGGGGGGGTTATGTGTTTAACAGCAGTAATTATCAATCACTAATGACATTAAATTAGTCTTGGAAATGTGTCAGTGCCAGTTTTAGTCTTCTGATTCAGATTCTGATTCAGTCCAAGAGAAGATAATTACAGAAGGAAGGTGTATATTGTAAACTGCTGGCATCATTACCCCTAATTTAAATGTTTGTTTCCTCTTTTAGGTTGTCAAAGGCTTAAATCAGCTCCAGATTCTAGAAATAATCGTCAACTATGTACTGTAGTGTTCTGTCGTAAAACTGTTCTGACCAGTCTTGTGTCCACAGTGATGTACTGTAATATCAAAAGATTGCATCCATGAGCATTTGCTTTAAGATATTAAATTATACATTCATCTATTTTCTTCAGATTGACTATCACAGATGGTGGAAGCAACCCAGATTACTTAAAAAGAACCCATGTAGATATGGGGACAACATGCAAACTCCACAAAATCACTCACCGCTGGGGATTCAACAGTATATTTACAGTTTCTATTATTATCTGTCTCTTTCTATTTACCCATCTTTTAAAGAATTTAGTGAACGCAAACTTGGAAAAAGCCTTAAGTATGAAATTACTTTCTTCTTTCCAATTTTACCTTTTAAGTCTGTCATCTAGTCTCTCTCCGGTCCTCAGGAGAGATAAGACAGAAAGTTAGAGGTTGACGTCTTGACGATGAAAATCACTTTAGACCAAGACGCAACCTTGTAGTGAAATTTCTGTTGATTGCTGGCATCTCTGGCTCAAATCGTGCTTTGTGTGTGTCTAAGAGAGAGGGTGAAGAGTGTAACCTCCTCTCTTTGGTGGGCAGGTAGGAGGATGAAAGCTTCTCGAAGATACAGGCTGCTCAGATTTTTCTGCAGGCAGCTGCCATACCTTAACCACTCTGCTCTGTAAAATGACATACCTACAGACACGCGCACACACACACACACACACACACACCCAGACAAACACCCACCCACACACATACACAATCAGACAAGTACACACATACACACACACACACACACCTCTGCTTCTCTGAGGGGCTGACCTAAAAGCAGACTATTTCTACATCTTAGCTCCCTTCCTTCTCAACTAAAGGAGATCTGGATAAGTGCTTATGCACAGAATATATACAGAACATGATATATGGCAAATATGTGGAACTAATATTATATAAAGGATCAGAGTTATTTAGGAAATTGGTGAATTTTCCAGATAAAAGGACGTTGCTTGGTACCTACAGTGATATAATAAGTATTGTATGACGTGCTCTACCTCAATATAGTGCTTTGTTGCCGCTCTTGTCCCTATTAAGTTTAGTAAAAAACTTTTTCCCTGCAAAAAGCCCAGGGGACACTACCTGACTTTTATTTGACAGCTATGTAATTTAACTTTCTACATTTTGGGAGAAGAACACTGATGGTACTTATTAAAGTTTTAGATCCAGGCTGTCACACATGCTTGCTGTGTGCAAGTATGGTCATAGTGACTGTGTTTATCCTTGTGCACTGGGGAAAAAAAAGAAAAGAAAAAAAAAGCAAAATCCCTTTGAATGATTTCCAGTATTCCAATCAAAAAGCTGGAGATCCTGGGAATAAACAAACTTACATCATTATTAGAGACCACGGTGAAAAGAACACAAAGGGGAAGTCTGTAATGAGCTTTTGAGGACAACAACACAATAAGGCTGCACAAGTGTTGATGAGTGTTTGTGCATACTTGTCTATTGAGTGCTTACAAATGGATGTGTGTGTGTGTGTGTGTGTGTGTGTGTGTGTGTGGTTGTGTGAGTTATACACAATTGTATATTTACTGAGTTGTGAAGAGTTACATCCAAGGTCTTGCTTTAATGGCATACCTTTCATTATGCTTTAAATTCTATTCGCCGCTCTTGTGATCAGCTCACAAATGCATCAAATATTGTTGCCAGTATGTCACGCTATCGAACAGTGTCTACTAAAAATGAATGTTTGCTTCATTAGAACCTCTTGGAAACTATCCAAATCCTGCTTCCTGTTGGAAGAGTAAGTGTGCAACCAAGACACACACATAAACTTTGTCCCTTCTCTCAAAGTTGCAAAATATTGGCAAGGAGGAAACAGTATAGACACTTCTAAATGCATTGTAAATTTAAAAATAAAATAAAATAAAGAAAGAATTACATTTTGCATATCTGTAACTGCTTTTTTCATAAACCAAGTATACATTAGTTTATTTTAAACTGATAATAAATGGTTGAATAATATCCTGTTTTATATTGTAAAGACACTAGCTTTAACAAATACCCAGCATTCAAAAGACATGTGTGATGTTGCTTTATCCCAAAAGAACACAAATGTATTCCCTTAGAACACAGATGTCAAACATGTGGCCAAAGTGTCCAAAATGTGTTTAGTTTGTCTGTTTTAGGGTCAAAAATTTAAATGACATACAAATATTTACACTTACAAACTATCAAAACATATCAACAATATTCAGTCTGTTATATATATATATATATATATATATATATATATATATATATATATATATATATATATTGCACATTATTGTTGAAATCACACTTTTCTTAAGAAATGTCAGTGTCTTCATGGTTGTTTATGTCACTCCCATTAAAAAAAAAGATTGTAGATGTAACCATTGACATCAAATAATTGAAAACTTTTCACTCTAAACTTTGGAGTTGATATTATTTAGAGGTTATTATTTTACTGCTTCAACTCACTTCAGATCATATTGTACCTTATGTGGCCCCTGAATTGAAATGACGCACCACCTTTTAGAGGCTTATTTTCCAAATTTAGATTTTTCTGGTAAGTTCACTAGAGAAAATCCTATTAAGGTAATTGTTACATATGTGCATTAAATGTCTTACCTGGATAAAAAAAGATAAGAGCAGATGGCAGCTTGCACATGGCAACATCACCACAGACACCTATTAAAAAGAGATGGGAGACATACATGAGGTAAGAAGAGAACAGCTAGAAAACAATCTGTCAGTAGAAGAGTTGGATCAAATAGAGGAGGAGGCTGTCAACTGACCCTTCTACCAGGGAGCTATGATGCAAAATATGAACTGACACACACCCCCATTTCACCTCTGACCTGGTTAAAATCTGCCACTCTGCTGCATACACACCACCATGCTCCTATATCTCTTCTCCTGCTTCACTTTCTTCTTCATCCACTGCAGGATCAGTGTATCCTTTCCTTTCCTTTCCTTTCCTTTCCTTTCCTTTCCTTTCCTTTCCTTTCCTTTCCTTTCCTTTCCTTTCCTTTCCTTTCCTTTCCTTTCCTTTCCTTTCCTTTCCTTTCCTTTCCTTTCCTTTCCTTTCCTTTCCTTCTCTCCCATTCCCACCTTTCCTTTGCTCTACCCAGCCCATTTATTTCCACCTCCTTTACACCCTCCACAGCCTCTCGCTCTCCCTCTAACAGGCAGGGCTGCTGTGGATGACACGTATCCAGCTGAGAACAGCCATGTAGGGTCGATGGACCGCGGTACACTCAGAGAAGAGATAGCCCTCCAACCCCAGCCCCAACTGTGTGTGTGTGTGTGTGTGTGTGTGTGTGTGTGTTTTTTCCCCCTATGTTTGTGTGCTTATTTATTGTGCACCATTGACAAGAATCTCACAGTATGGGGAAACATTTTATGTCCATGCGTTTTGTCTTTTTTTTTTTTTTAATTAGGAAGACAGAGAGTTGGAGTATCGTGTGAGAGGTTTTGTTATTGCAGAACAACAGCCCACCTATCAGACCTGCACCCTATCAGAGGTTTATCAGTTAATTTACCCAATTCCATGGTGTGTTTCTTTGTTTTTCCACCTTTCTCCCTCTCAAATACGCACACACTTTGCATCTCCCTCAAGTGTTTGCTTATTTTTATTTTTTTTTTATTATTATTTATTATTATGTCCAGATAAGTGCAGCGCTGTGTATTACAGTACAGGAGAGGAAATGCACATTGCAGGCATGTAATCTGTAGAAAGCACATATTTTTAGGCTTACTTTTTTTAACTACTACTTGTATTAGTGTATTTGTATGCATGATGTCCCAGACTTCTGACAGTCTAACGGGTGCAATGGGCTGTGACCATTAATTATTTACTAAGTGCGTTTTAGGCAGGAAAGACTGATGATCCATAAATAGGACAGAAGGATATCACAAAACACAACAGCTACACAGTTACTGTAGGGAGACATGATGCATAAAGCATGCGCCTCCTAGTTCTTGAAAACAGAGTTCATAATATTTGCATAACAACTTTTAATTCATTTTTACCCAGCCTCTTATCACACTGTTAAAGGTGAAAATGGAGGAAATCGTTTTACACTATAAATGAGCACTAGGGATACTTGGGTAAACTCTCTCCATCATCAATCCAAATCAATAATGATCTCATATTACTATTGATGTGTCCATACAGACAGATATAAGACAGCCTGTTCTCATATTGATTAAACAGTCCATTTTGTGACTGGAATTAGGTTCAAAGGTTAAAAGCTGTGTCATGTTTGAAGCATAGAAATGGATTTCCTGGCACTTTCTAACAGGTTAAATCGAAAAGATTTAACTACACAATTGATCATTGTTTAACAACATTCTGCAGCTTTGGTATTATAGATAAAAAAAAAGGGCACATTAAAGTTTTTGGAATTGAAAATTAGGTAACCCTGCACAAGAACTGATGTGCTTCAGGGGCACAAAGAATCAACTGAGTGGAGTGGGTACTCTAGAAGGATTCCCCACTAAAAGAGCTTTTAACCTCTGAGCACCACGCAAATGTGGGAGTGGGAGTGCTTGGCATTGTAGAATATTTTAAAACACATTAGATATTACTTGGATGAGTTCTCTAAAAAATGGTTTGGAATGTGATGCCAGTTACAGTTTCAGTCTGAACCTGCGAGAGGTCAATACATTTGATGAGCAACTTTATGAATTCAATCCAACAAACACACAAAAAAAAAACAAATGCATGCCCAGACTTCACAAATGTGAAATGTGATGCTTTTGTTCCTGTTAAATAAAATATCTCCAGAATTACAACATGAATTTGTATAAAATGAGGAAAATCCATGAGAAGATTCCACTGTGCCCATTAAAATGCATTTCTTATGGTACTTTATAGACCAAACTAAAAGGACAGATGCTTATGATACCAAGCTATAATTAAATAATATAATTGTTGATTGCATGTAACTCATTAAATGCAACATCCCAGTGAATTACAGCCCATTATCTGTTCCTCATATGCATTTCTTGTGTTTTGGTGTTCTACAACTAATCCGACACTGGGTGATTAAAAATCGCTGTTTAGCCCCAAAACAGACCGGGGGTGGGAATATGTGAAAGCATTCATCAGATGAGTATTTCATCACTGTAGAGGCAGCTGGCCTGTCAGACGGGAGAATTACCCCTTTGTGGATGGCATCTATCAACTTAACTGTCATGTAATGACCCTGGAAGTCATTGAGCATCAGTCAGCCTTGCCATGGCACGGCCGCTGCTGCAGCCTGCTTAATTCATGTTCACACTCTATAGTCTGTCGTCACTGGGGTCAATGCATGAGGTCTACAGAGCGTTACAATGAATGGGTAGGAAGTAATGGAGCATACTGACCACAGTATACCTAAGACACATAGAAGAATAAATATAATTGTTTCAGACAGAGACACGTGCCTCTTAGGTGGGCTCAATTGGTTGTTTAAGGTTGGATTGTAAACTGTGGAAAACAATTACTGCAGCTATTCCTCACTAATTATCAGAATTTCAATGATGTACTAACTATTCGATTTGCTCTCCCACACTAAACAGAGATTTGTCTTCACTGTAATGAGGAGACTAATTGTTCCCACTGCAGCACAACAGTTGTGGATACTAGTATTTAAAACATAAAGGATGGACCATAGGATTCAACCATGGTGTGAAAAAAATATCATCACACAAACCTTTTAGGAAATTACAAAGATTGACTTTATATTACACAGTAACTTCACCCTTGATTTGTGGCCAAATCCACCTACTTCATAACTTTGAGGGGACAAGGGACTGCAGGGTGCCAGGAAGAGCTGAGAAGCAGTGGGATGAGGAGGATGTGGATGTTTGTGGCAGAAGTTTCTCAGACAGTGACTTCCCCAGGCCAAAGAAAAATGGAGAGAGACACAGAATTGCAAGGCACCTATGCCATAGAAGGTTCGTTTTGGTGAGGACTTTTCCTCTTCAGAATCCCCTGAAGTAGACATCAGTGAGGTGCAGGTGGTCCTAAACCATGTCAATTCGAGGCAGCAGCTTCAGCCCCAATGATGCCCGAAGCTGGAGCTCATGGATCCAAGGTAATACAAATGCAATAGCAGATGAGGACAGTTTCTGAGTGGAAATGTAATATTAGTTAGAAGGTTAAGGCTTCTGTACTCAGAAAAAGTACATGACTGAACCATTGCACTATAAATGGGAAATTCAGAGTAAGACGAAGGTTTGCAAAAAAAAAAAAAAAAAATTGTTAACACCTATAAATAATGAAACTTATTCAACTTTCATTTGACAGTAAGTGTAGTTTCATAAACCCCTCTCAATAAATCTTAATATAAATCTCTTGACATAACTATGTCCCAAACGGTTGCATTGGCCTTGCGAGGTTCAGCATGATTTAAAAGTATATACAGTGTGTTGAAGCATTCTTAAAGCAATAAAATGCCTGTTTTTATACATTTTGTAAGAACTAATACCACCGTTGATGTATTGCAACCAACCACAGTCAATTTAGTTTAGTTTACAGCTAAAAAAACCTGTTAGGTGTGCAGCATCTCTTTAATCAAATCAGACTCTTTATACCCATCCACTAAAATACAATAGAAACAAGTAATGCAAACTAGCAACAAAGGCTATGCTCAGTGTTTTATTGATTATATGACACTGACATTCACAGCTCACTAGTTCCCAGATGTGTGACAGATGCCCACTCAGCAGAGAGCAAAGAAAAGCTGGATGTTGGTATGAGGGTTCAACCTCAACATGTGTGAAAAGCATAAGAAGCTCTTTAATTATTGGAAAATTTATTTAATGAAATGTAACTGTTGTTTCTGACTTTCAGTTAAGAAACATATATATTTTGTGCAGCAATTGGGGGGGGGGTGCATATAGTTATCATCTAGTGAAGTCTGTTTTCATACAGCCATGTGTTACTCATGTATTTAACAATTAAGTCAGAAGAATCTGATAAGACATGAGCCTTGACCTTTAGGGCTTTAGTGTTGATCTGCTCACACTGGTTTGTATAGTAATACTATTGACTGATGTAGAATTCAACAACAGCCACAAAAGGAATAGAATTCTGTCACTACCACACCACCTACAGGCTATTAAACTTCAATTTCTATTTATTATTACCCACCCTAGACAGTGACCAAATTCTTTCATTCTAGATATGTGTATAATAAAAACTGTCAAAAGATATTTAGCTTTTAAGCCACAACAGTTAAGGAAAATGGAATTAGATACATATGCTCAAAATAATTTTACAAAATGTAAAAATCTGAGACATTTATATATTCTAACTCTAAAAAAAAAAATCCCCTTTTTATTAACTGTAGGTCCCTCAATATTTAAATAGCAACTCTTTGAGGACACTTATTGACACACACACAAAACAGGTTTCATTTAATAGTAAATGAACTGCAGTTATTGTTGTGAGGATGAGTCAAAATATCGTCACAGACACACGAACACACACACGCACATTTTTAACAATAAGACCCAACTCTGCAAACACATGCATGCTCATAAACGGTCACACACGGGTTCCCTCCTAGCTGATTATTTATTAAAGAGTCGGATCTCTCTCTGAGACACACCGTCACAGCTGTACATCCCACTGCCCTTTCACTGCTTCATCCCATGAGTGTATGTATGTGTGCCTGTGAATGTCTGCGTATCTAAGTAAAGGTGGGGGGATGGGGGTGAACGAACAAAGTAGTGCTAACATGCAGAGTGTTTGTGTGTGGGCTTGTAAGTGTGTCTAGTGCTCAGTGTGTGTGATGTTGCTGATGAGAGGTGAACTGTGGCGGTGAGTTCTAGACACTTTCCTGTTTCCTCACCAGTGCATAACAGTGTACGACACATGTGGAGCAGAGCAACAGTAGTAAAAGTACTTGAAAAACCAAGAACTTTAGGGGGCCTAGGGACAGAATGAATACAACTTGCAATGAATCAAAATCTGAAATATTAAGTTTTCTTTTCATAAAAACATAAAAAAATTAAATTACAGATACTCACAAATGTTGCAACAAACATTCAGTGTGCACCTGAAACCCTCATTCCCCAATAAATGCTCATATTTTTCAAATTCTGGTGATATCTGCGGCTATACTGGTCAGAGCATTACTCAAAATATTAAATACTCAACTATTTAGATTGACCAGTGAAGTAAACATGGAATGATTTGTTTTCTACATTGAAGGACATTATTTTAGTTTGAGGTCATTTGATTAACATTATGTACTTCAGGTTTTTTGAGGTTATTTTACAACCAAAAACCATATGACCTACCTGTTCCTATTATTATTATAAGCCTTATCCTCTGTTTAATCCTATATTTTCACCTATTTGTCTAATTCTAGTGTGGTGTACTTTACATTTTTCTTCAGCTCTGATAAACAAATAAAATCAGAAAGAAAAGAAAAATCAATTCATCTATATGTGGACATTCCGTACTGTTATTTTTAAGGAGTGTGTGTTATATTTAATTGTACCTTTTACTTGGACTATGTACACCAAAAACGTAGGCTGATCACATTATTAATGGATTTTGTGTACTTGTCTTTTTGAAAAGACGTAAAGATTTTTCAACTATTGAACACAACAGCTTCAGAGTAGGTTGAATATAGCAATCAGATTAAAAAAGTATTATAAAGTTATGACAAGAGTTTATAGAATTGAATGGGTTTTTCTTATCAGTACCGTGGACAGCGACATAATTGAACTCAAACAGAGTATTGTGCTCTTGAAAGCACCTGTACAGCAGTATTCACAGAAACACCTCACGAAATTAACTTCTGAGCTGTAGTAGTTTATTATGTCACAGCAATACAGGCAAGTATTTCAACAGACCTGCCGATGTGCAAATGTCAAAGCAGTACCGGCAGTAAACCATGCATTTGGAAAATAGAACTTTATAAAAGTTTTTTTTTATTACAGAGATGTTTTACTTAGAATATTTTAGGAAGAATAGGATCTTTTTTTTTTTTTTTTTTTGCCAAGCTTAAACCATGTACCACTGTGTTGAGTTAAATCAGACACCATGAAGGACAAACTTTTACTTGCATCAAGCTGAATTTGCTTCCCCCGACATGTTCCATGTTGATTCAGAGCACTGATCTGTTCAT